>JAVRXN010000010.1:21136149-21181149 GCA_033556935.1 Timema podura
ATCCTGCAATTTTTTCACTTTATTTCTTACATTCTTAATACTCTTCCACTGCTTTCTCACAAAATTCCTATCTAATTCAATTACTGAGATCACTAGGAAGTGGTCTTTTCCACAATCGGTTCCACGCAAAGCCTTCGTATTCTTTACTAAACTTCTAAGTATTTAATCATACACCAAAAAATCAATCATTCTTGAATCACCCATTTGCAATGTTTACAAGTGAATAGCTTTGTGTTTTATCCATGAGTATGACACAAATAAACCATAAACCTTTCTCTAAACACATACTCAACCACTCAGTACCATTCTCGTTTACCTTGTTATCACCATACCTTCCTAACACTCTCTCTGAATTCTTTCTTTGGGTACCCACCCATACAGCCACATATCCTAACACTAAAATTATTTCACACGGTTAGCATGCATCCAAGTCTTCATTGAGCTCATTACAAGGCTTCAGTCTCAGATTCTCGTCTTCACCTTCCACTGGAGCGTAATCAGCAACTAACATAATTGCACTAATTCCTATTTTCATACGTACCCATAAATGTCTAGATACCAACTACTCATACCTTCTCGCCAACAACTTATCCGTTGGGCTTATGATTGAGCCGAATCCCTGAATTCCCCTTACCCATTCATCCACACCTGACCACAGTGTCAGGCTCTTATAACTCGCCATCAAAAAATATTTTCTTTTTCGTTTGGTTTGACATACACACAAAATATCAATTCTTACAATCATTTCCTCAAAAATTTCATTATATGTACCACATACTCCTCTCACATTCCACGTTCCAACAGTAAGTGGTCTCATCTGTTTGTCAACAGATGAGCCCTTCAGTTTAAACCTCAGCTGCCAATAGTAGATTCTGCTATCCGAAGCTAATATTACACAGTCTCTTTTAGTAATCAGTTTAGAGTAGAACAGGCTACTAGCCTTGATGGTACCCACACCCATGAGATTATTCACTGCTTGGAGTAAGGATGCTGTACCGATCGGTGTCGGCATATTTTACCCAGTAGATCACAAGTACAACAATTTCTCAGTTTTACCCTGAGCGCACGTGCACTGTTTCTACAAACCAATATTCCTACTATTGCTGGCTAGTGTCCCGTTGACTCTGTCACTTCCACTTAGAGGTAAGATGGTGCAAAAATCCACTAGAACACTACAGAGCACAGTACAAAACTAAATAAACCTAAATCACACCCAACATTACTGAAAACATACTCTGTGGCTTTGAACCCTTAGCTCAAAACATTATTTTCAAAAATGCATAGAATTGTTCATATGTGCTTGTATCCCAAATCATTCGTTGCCAAGAAGATTAATAATTGGTTGGTTGATCTTTACAAAGCCCTCGCTGCCAAGGAGACTTAAGATTGGTTTGTTGATCTTTCCAAACCCTTCGTTGCCAATAAGATTTACAACGAAGATCCATACGTAAAAATTTAATATATTGGTATAGTAACAAATGTGAGTCGCAAATGTAACCACAATAATAGTCGATTTTTTCGATCCTTCCTCACTCGCTGATGAGATATCATGATGGCATGTAGCTTAATCTTTAATCTGTAAAATAAGGAGTACATTAGAAGTAGACCCATTTCGATCTGATTATTACTTTTTCAGTTTAATCGCAACAATCAGACAGATAATCAAAGGCGAAGACAAATTTAAAGTTTTATTATATGTATAGGTGTTGCCATAAATTTACCTTTTTCCACCTTAGCCATCCATATAGGCCTGCAGACTACATGCCTGTATTGTAAGTACATTTATCTATATACATCATATTGGTATATTATAAGGTGGCTGACCCAAATAAGGCCATGCTTTTAATATGGCCACCTATCGATATCTCGGGAAATTCTTGCAATACGGCAGAGGTGGCACCACTTAGTAGATCCACAACAGAGCAGTATCTGTTGGCTATAGTTTGAACTTCTCGCTATCACTCCATCTCAGCCATTTTGTGAGAGCTGTTCATGAAGTGTGGCTGTTATAATATTTAGTGTGCACATTCTACGTTACAGTCAATGTTAAGTAGTATTAATCATACACCATAATTAATTCTCTTAAAGCATGTGGGATGATATTTCATAACTGTTAAAATGTTATGCTGTGAAAAATAATAATAAAGATTTACATGCAATAGCCCCAAATAATGCCATGAGTGGCCTTGTTTGGAGCATCCTGTGGCCTTGATGGTGGTATCACGTGCTCTTATTAAATGCATCCCAATTATTTAAACTTTTAATTTGTTTGGTCATGTCAAAGAGCTTTTAATGACTATAATTTATTCATCAATGTTTTAAAGCACTCGTATTCAACCGGATCCTCACTACACACTAAGGTTACTTGAACAAGCACGCTACGCATGCCCAAGAAACCAGATATAGTGAAAAGGTTTCAAGACAATAAATATATAAAGGCAAATCACGAGGAATCTTTAATTGACCTACACTCAAAATCCAAGCCCATGTATTCAGACCCAGCAATATGGACTAATAGTAAAATAGATGGCTCAGCAACATACATTGAGGGAGAAAGGGGCTTGCTCAACTTGAATGCAAACGAATAACATAATATCTATATTGGCCTTCAGGCCTATTTATTTTCAGAGAATAAATTGGCCTTCAGGCCTATTTATTTTCAGAGAATAGGACGAGTCTCATATGGAATTACAATACAATTTTAAGAAGTTGCTTACCATGCACAGTAGTAATATGAGTGATTAACAATTCAAAACAACGTTCATAAAAAGCGATTGAATCGCATTTATCAAAATAGGGCTTTTTTAAAACGTTAGAAAAGTTTTCAATCTCAATGTAAACATAGCAAATTATAGTGAACAATGAGCAATATTTTAAGATAGAATGAATACAACCCATCACCTACATTTATGAACTAAGCCTTTCAAATGAAAACAGAACGAGAATATTAATTAGCCCGTCTAGAAAGTGTGAATATTTGACATTACCAAATTGTAGAACATTCTTTAATAATGAAACTTAGTAAGGTTTTGCTCATAATAATACTCCTATATCTTTAGTTGATCATAAACAAAATTATATCCAATCATCAAACTACGACTTGAAACTAATTAAGTTCTTTCTGTTCTATCAACCAAGATATCATAAAAGTCTTAACATTTTTCAAATACCTACTGTATATTACCTAAAACATCCAATGTTACTCTTAGACATGCTACGATAATTAATTTAAAGGCAAAAACTTACAATATGAGATTTCATTCAAAGATAAGATTAATTAATATATAATTGAAAGCTAGTCATCCAAACTCGGATCTAAAACAGTTAAATACTACATTACAATGGTTTTCTAAACAAGACTAATAGAAATTAAATGTTTAAAAAAAATTAAATACGTTGAAAGAATAAAGAAGTTTAAGCCCTACATTATATCTGCGGGATATAAGCCGCCTAGTTTCCCATGAAAAAATAAATATTAATACTTCTCCAAAATTAACAATGGCTTACATGATAATGCACTTAGTCCTTAATTCCTAAAGGCATCAAAGAGTAATTTTCCTTTCTGGGTACTAGCTTTTATCCTAGTTCGAACAGCGGGGAAAATAGGTGGGGAGAAACTACAAGACCTATGAAGTCATTATCAGCGAGTCAGAGCATGGTTCTCTCGGCGACGTCTACGCACAACGTCGCGAGGTTAACCCTAAGGGGGTAAGGAGACACACGTGATTACACTCGGCTCTTTTTTCCCAAAGCTTTCGCCTGCGCAGCGTCCAAAACTTGGGGGATTGATTAGGCGCACAATGTTCAAAAATCACTCGGGGACTTAGTTATTGTTTTCTTGTTGAACTCTATCGGTGTGCAGTTCTCCATGCTGGCGAGCGTGGAGTTTCCGTAGTTAGGGCGCCGACTTCCCGGTAAAATGGGATAGGTGCAGTTAGGTCTTGTAAGGTGGTGGAGATCAGGGGCTATTTTGTTTGTAGCCACGGTACAAATCCTCTGCCCCTAGAAGAGACAGCCCCCTGCGATCCTCAGCAGTTAGGTGGTCTAAGCGTTTGAAACCGTGATCCAAGAGACGTCTTTCTTGGTCTCTGAACCAGCGGCTGGTCAACATTAATTATAGCGTGTCAGGAAGTCACTTCAGGTCCTTCAGTGTTCCCTACCACCCCAGTGGCTTAGCCACTACCTCGGGAGAAGCTCCCGAGCCATCTTCTCCACGCCACGATGAATGGAACGAAGGAGGGATGAAGGAGTCCGCTGAGCAAATAAACACAAATCCAGTAGCCAGCCAACATAAAATAAAGACAATATCCCCCCTTAAGCCTAAATCTCAGTAATTACATGGATTACCTAACTAACCTTACCTCAAACAAACAAATCACTATTTGTCAGATTAGTTTTCAAGATATCATTATTCAAATATTATTTACATTATACATACATTAATTTCAACAAATTTCCTAGGATTCTATTCCCTAATGTACCAACATTGGTCAAATCAATTAATAGTTAATGTTGCATTCACATAGCGGTTGCTTTCATTATTACAGAGTTAAGTAGCTCTACAATAGAAAAATCAACTTAAGCTAAAGATTCAAATTTTAAATTTCTCACACCACAGAATTCAGTTCTCTCACCAAGGCTTGAATACAATATATATTTTATATATATATTTTGACAAGATATTTTTTTAGAATTACAACTCCATGAGCCTATGCCGGAACTCCTCTGGACTTTCCCTCAGATAATAAAAAAACTTACACATAATAACTTAGATTTATACAGGACGGAGTTACATTTACTCATCCCTGGATCAGGGATGATGATCCTTTGAAATTTGTTTATAAAAATAATATAAATTGATGAAGATAAAGTGTAAAAATTAAAGTAATTTGTAAAATATCATGAAGCCTTATATGATTATGTTAGGGTTTGATTATAGATAAATATGGTTACTGTGCAGTCAAAACTGCGGAGAGCTCAATGGACAAGTGAGCAAATGAAAGTTGCTATAGAAGCCATCCACAGTGGGCGTTCTGTCAAAGGTGTGGCGTCTGAATGTGATATTCCACTAAGAACACTACGCAACTATTTGATATCAGGTAAGAAAGACAGAAAATTGGGAATACCTTCTGTCTTGACTATAGAACAAGAGATGGAGTTATGTGGAAGTCTCTTTCGGCTAGCAGGTATTGGTATGCCTATCTCTAATAATGTTCTAAAAAGAAGTGTTTATTCGTTCTGCAAAGAAAATAACATTCAAAACTCATTTAACTTACTGAAGCGCAAAGCTGGACGCCAGTGGCTGGAACTATTTCTGAAACGACACCCAAATGTAGCAAAATGTAGAACTCAAAATCTCAATCCCGGAAGAGCTTCCAAACTGAATCCTTATATTGTCAACGATTACTTTGTAAAACTTTGAGATGTTATGCTAGAAATTGATGTAGCTGATAAACATCATTTGGTATATAATGTTGGCGAAAAAGGTTGTAGATTGACACTACACCATCAACAGCAGGTTTTCACTCGTAAAAGTGTAAAACGCGTTCACATCGTAGCTCCTGAGCATGCAGAAAACGTTACTGTTATTACATGTGGGAATGCAATGGGACAGTTTGTGCCACCAATGATTCTATTCAAAGGGCAAAGACTGAAGCCAGAGTGGGAAGAGAACTTACCACCAGGATCAAATGCTGTAAAACACTTAAAGGGAAACTTCTCACAGTGGATTGATCACTTTACTAAGTACAAAGCCACTGGCGATAGAGCACTGCTCAACTTTGATGGTTCTTCTTCACACTAGATGCGAATATTGTTTCAGCAGCATAAACACTTTTTTGATTGCCAAGCAATACCACACATGAACTACAGCCTCTAAACAAAACAGTGTTTATGTCTTTCAAGTCATTTTGGGACGACGAAGTTTTGAAATTCTGGATGACTCAGTCAAATAGAAATATAAATCGCAGCACATTCGGGAGTATATTTTCCAAGGTATGAACTAATGTCTATCACCCCAGCAAACTTAATCTCCGGGTTCTAGCCGACAGGAATTTACCCATATAATCCTGATATTGTCCCTGAAATTGCCTTTGCTCCTGCCTCTCTGACTAACATTGAATGCGCAGCTGGTCCTCCAGATACAATCAGTAGCTCAGTAGACACTTCACAACTAAATGGAACCCAGAGAGTTTCTTCTGGCTCATCTAGCTCAAAATCAAAAGATGACCTATCATTTCCCCAAATTGAATGCGCCTTTGCAGAATATTGCTCCTCAGTCAGCTATCTCAAAATATCACGTTACAAATGTATCAACTGCTGTTCGTTCATTAATTGAAACTCCTGCATCCACAAAAGCAGGTTCTCTCGCCCAAAATACCATCAACTTCTACACTTCTAGTCGAACCCTATCAACAATCCTGCCCACACCAAAGATGAAGAAACAGAAGACATAGCGACGTCAATCTATCAATTCGCGGGCACAAAAAGTCATTAAATCTTTATTTGAAACAAAGAAATCAACAACTATGCCAAAAGCTCCTAGGAACAAATTGTCTGATAATGCACGCAGCAAGGGAGGTGATCCTGCATCAGAGATTTGTTACAGCCAAGCACCAGTGGAACTCGGCAAGGCAGAGAACACAATACATCTGAGAACTGGTACTGCTTCCTTTGCAACCAGGATCGTCTTGCTCATATGCGGCTCTGTGCAAGTTGCAAGAAGTATGTGCACGAGGAATGTGTTGGACTGACAAAATCAGACAAAGAGATTTTCTTTTGTCCCCATTGTGCCTGAAAATGTGTTTTTTTACACTTGATATTGGGTGATTAACATCCAAATAATTAACTATAATAACTACAGAGGTTTTTGAGCTTCTAATATTTTTCTATTTTAATAATTTTGTACCATTAAAACATTTTCAGACATTATTTTTATATCTCTTCTATGTCAATAATTTTGTGTGGCCTTATTTGAAACACCTAGCTCCAAACAAAACCACCTTGCATTCATTAAAAAAATTATATAGTAACTATGTACGTATTGGGAATTATGATAGTATTAACATTAACAGAAATCTATAACGTATATTTCCTAAAATGATGTCACTCCTATCATAAACGTGAAATATTTAAAACATTATTAAAGCTTAAGGTGGCCTTATTTGGGCCACATACCTTATATATCACTATATTCAATAGTAATTTTATACAATATAAGGTATATATATAATATATTTGATCTTAATAGAAGTACTATTATATATATATTATATATATATTACTTCTATTAAGATCAGATTATATATATTTATAATATATATATAATATAGTACTTTATTAAGATCAGAATGATTTCTATCTAAATGATTCATTATTTTATAAATAGTAAGTTTAACTAGAATCGGATTGACTAGTGTATATTTTTGTGAATAAAAATATTTATTTTACCATTTTGAACATATAATTTGAAGGTTTTTGCACACGAAATGATGAACAAATCTATTGTGTTGGTACTTTTGTATTCATATCATACAAATACAAGTGGTATGAAATAATAGCTATTTTAGCTATGAATGCCTGATCATACCCAAATAAACCTATCTAAATTTAAAATGAACCTCGACACCATTAGATCACATAATTAGTGTCACTATCTTATAGTTTAACTGAATTTTACTAATAAAATATTGAACATATTTGACCTATACAGTCATATTAATATGAGTCAAGTAAATAAAGAGTATATAATGTAACTAGTGCACAAAATGGGAATTGTATGGATACCCATTATTGTATGAACCATCTAAAATATATTCAAATTTTAAATGTTTGCCATTACTAGCTGATCAGTATGGGATTAAAGTCAAAAAATCACAAATTAATAACTGTAACCTAAGTAAAAATAATGAGTTTTTTTTTAGTTTCTTTGAGATATGATAGTTGTAGTTTAAAATTTTAAAATCCGTGGTTACGTGTGGCCTAGCTAGTATAGATAACATGAGAAATGAAGTATTTAGTGAATTTAGTTGAAATTTAATAGCTACTTTTATTTTATAAACCGGGCAGTGGAGGAGTTTACCTAATGTTGATCTGCATACCCTGTACTCATCATAATAAATTGTTACTTAGCACTTACTTACTCTATGGCATTATGAACGTGAAAGCTCATTGCTGCACTAATAAAAGTACACCACATATCACTATTTTGAGCTAGTCCACCTCATTACACACTATCTCTTTCAGGATTATTCTGATATTATCCTCCCATCTGCGTCTAGGTCTTTTCAACTTTCATTATTTTTTGTCCCAAACGTGAAAATAGGTAAATCCAATAGTATTTTTAGTGCTGAATTCAAATATCTTTTTACAATTTCTCTATCACGTAAGAATTTTGAGTGACGCCCACTTCAGATTTACAGTATTATGTTTGTTTACAATACATAAGGTGTATAGTAAATGACTATTTCACCTAAAAGATATAAGGCAATGGTTGTCTCCTATATTTTGACTCAGGAACATCCCTCTTAAGGGTCTAACAATAGTCAGCAAGCATACTTGGACTAAACTGGCCCTGGTACCACTTTTTCTGGCCACATTCTTATAATAAACATCAAAATACATTTCATTTGTTTAATCAAGTTATAACTATTGTTGTGCCGCCACATTTCTATAAATGATTCAGATCTATGTTTATTTTAATAGTTTTAAATTAAATTTGCCCAAAAGTTGAGGTTGGGACACACCATGGAGTTGAGAAATATATTAATTTTTAATAGAATGTATTGGTTGCAAATTGTCAATAATGCATGTTAATTATAACCATTAGCTCACAATCAACTTTGTATGAATGTTACATGTTATAGTATAAATATTTATGACTAGAAAATTGTTTGGGACTTAATATTTTCCTTTTTCGTACAATCACCCAGGTAAACGTCTGACCAATTGTGTCATAAGTACGTCATATATTATTAGCAAGGCCTTGGAAAGCTTGGGGTTTAAAATAGAGGTTTGAAGTGATTGAAACTAGAGTTTGAACTGTTTGTCACAAAACGGGAAGTCTGTTTTACTAACATAACTGCAATTGCTATCCACCCTTTTCACTTCCCTCGGGTCTAGGTAAAGTTTTATACAATTTTTTTTTTTTTTTAGCATCGCGTCTTACTACCCGTTCGGGTTATACGCTTAAGTACTAATTACACTAATGGATTAGGAATTGGGACGGTTGAATTTAGAGGAAGTGAACCCGCATTTGCGTGGAGGGAGAGTGGAAAACCATTTTAGGAAAAACCACCCCCAGTTCACCCGACCGAGATTCGAACCTTGATCTCCCCGTCCTCGGTGGTCTGGCTCAACACGACTGGCGCGTTAGCCAACTACGCCACTGAGGCGGGTTATACACTTTGTTAAATAAGTTTTCACTGTAAAACTATGGGTGATTGAAAAATAATTCTGAGACCAATTTTGAAATCATCGAAAAAAAAAAGATTACCCTTGACTTGTTCTGTGACCCAACCTTTGTTTACCCGTGTAATTCTTAAATAGCGTTTAACCTTTATAGAGTAATTCAACATAATATTAAAAATACCGCATTCAAATCTATTTTGGAAGTTCTCTAGCTATAATTGAACATATAGGTAAAGAAACTCCTTTATAAGGATCTGAGAGTCCAAAAAAAATCAACTAAACTAAAATATGATTTCTCTTTGGATGTATTATTGAAATGTATTCTGTAATTACTCTTCGTATTTGGTGATAAAGCTATACAGATAAATAATTAACTCTGCAGTCAATATAATTCATAAATGATCAAGCGTTTTAATATAAGATCTTAAAAAAACATATTTTTGAAGTGATTTTTTGATCAATAGCATAAAACACTCCCGATAAAAATCTACATGATTAAAAAAACTATCGCATTCAGCTAAGTGATTCCAAAGAGCTTAGGAAACAGACATACTGACCGACACTTTGTTTTATTAGTAGTAGAAATATAAAGCCTTTACATTACTTTCTGTGTGTTTAGTGATTTTTAACAATTTTTATTTTATACTATGTAACATGTTATATGATACCTGGTATATATTCATGTGTTAATTGCTTTGTATTATGTATATTTGTGTATTACATATTTGCACAATATATATTTAAGATATTATTTTTATATGTTACGTTAGTATTGTAGCAAATCTTTAAACACACAAAAATTAACTAATTTAATCTACTCAATTTGCTACAAATATATCACATAACATTTGAATAAGTTGGTAGGCCAATTAGTTACATAGAAACCTTTATAATGTTAGTAATATGATAAATAATACTTTTATGCTGCCAAAATATGCAAAATCATTCATTCATTGAGCTTTGAACATCCCGTTTTCAAAGATGGTGAGCTAGGTTAGGGTGAAGAAATCCCAAACTGAAGTTGTCCACGGGTGTTAAGTTTGGTCCTTGTCTATTAATTGGCATAAAAGTTATTCAGGTCATTCATAAACACGATTGCTGCAATGATACTTTATCTTTCACACACACAATAAAAAAAGGCTAAGAAACTTTATAAATCGGAAAGAAATATGTTGAAAGTCAACGGGACCACAGAGGTGTTTCTGAGAGCACAAACAAATATACAACAATCTAATAATGATTTTTTTTAAACAAGGCTACATTAAGCTCACATTTATTTCAAATTTGAAATCATGTCCTAAGTCATCATGGTTACTTCAAATATGTGTGAATGTATTCATGAAACTGGTTGATCACATTTTCTAAAACCACTTTTGCCATTGCTATTGCATTGTATTTCTATGTGGCATGTTGGTTATACAGTGCTGCACTTTATAAAAACACCCGTGTGCTTCTGTCATGTAGATTATTGAGAATGCTGGTTAAAAATACTTTTCCTTATTTATTTTAGCTTATTGAGAACAAAGTACTGAGAAGGATATTTGGAATTAAAAAGAGTGATGAATCAACATTAGACTAGAGAAATATATGTGTTAAAAACTTCATGGTGTGTATGCATCCCCGAACATATTCAGAATAATCAAGGTCTAAATATTCCCCTATTTTTTATATGTCAATGTCAATAATGTATACTACAATTCTCCTGTTTTTGGGTGAGGGTTTGTACTGCTTCCAAAACGTACGAAGACCTAGCCAGGTAAGACATTTACCTTCTAACAATTATTATTGGTATATATACAGCAATATTCTATGTAATCATTAGCAGTTATGTTATGTTATCTACTAGGTAATGCTGACAGCTTCAACAGTAAGTAGAAGAATACCCAAATTTTCTTAAGAATTGACATATTTGAGAGCTATAAAATGTAACTAGATCCACACCAATCCATGTAAAATACAGTTATCATTTTAGATATATATTAACAATACCTATAAAATAACTGGTGCCATGGTGTAGTGGTCAGTGCACTTGGCTACGAGCCTAGGGGTCCCGGGTTTGATTCCGCTGGCGACCTTGGATATTTTTCCCGAAATAAAAATTAACCCAATGGTCACCAGGGCTTGTTAGTTAGTCTGAAGCTAGGTTTAAGAGTTCCCACTGGTTTACACCTTAATATTCACTATCACCATCACCTCACCTCATCGGGACATGGGAACAGCCTCCACGGAAAGAATGTACGATTAGTAGATTCGGGCGTTCCCTGGACAACGGTACCTAAGTACTGGCTAATGCTTTCCACAAACTGAGATATGAGTGATGTAACTCAGACGCGCAATAATAATAAAAAAACATTATAAAATAACACTCATGTTGTAAAATGGTATCAAAATTGATAGAAACAATGTTTATAGTTTCTTAAAGTTTCTCCAATTGTATTTCATAAAACATCTATTTATGTATGAACTCGAGAGGTTTGGGGCTACCAATATTGATAGCCTGGAGTTAGAGAGTTATAACAGTCATTAACTGATAGATACTGCTGTAGACCCAAACTCATTTAATATAAAGTTATTATAAATTTGTAGAATACCAAAGAACTATATGTTTCTTTACACCTTCCTTGATTCCCCTCCTTTCTCCTCCTCACCCAATCATTAGTTTGAAGATTGGCTTGGTCGGTTTTATGAAGGGGGCTTACAGTTATACAGGAGTTTAATAGCGCTCAATCGCATACTAGCTATCAGCATTATTTGTTCATTTAAAAAATATTGTTTGAGCTTAACTGTTCATGGTTCCATACAAGTTGGTCAAACAATTAGGAAACCATCAACACTCATAGATGTAGTCTATTTAGTGAAGGAGTCATTTACACGCTTGTCCTAGTTTAATAACTTTAATTTGCCTGACTATCAAGAGTTTAGTACATTTTGTCACACTCTATATCTAATGCGTGTGAGAAGTTTTAGAAATATTGTTGAAAACTACAATGAGTTGAATGCGTTTTTTTTAACCACTTTGGTGGCAGAGTGGTCTAACGCCCTACTCTTGTAGTAAGCTATACTACCGATGACGGGGAGATCGAGGTTCGAAACTCGGTCGGGTGTACTGAGGGTGCTGTTTCCAAAACGGGTTTCCGCTCTCCCTCAACGCAAATGCGCTTACACTTCCTTAAATATAACCCTCATTATCCCAAAAACCATCAGCGTAATTAGTACATAAGCGTATAACACGAACGGGTAGTAAGACACGTTGGTCAAAAGAATTGAAAATGCGTTTTTTGAAAATTTGTTTAAAAGCTAAGCGTGAATTTACTGCAAAATTGTTTAAATTTCTAAGACAAATGCTAAGATTTTTGTTTAATTTCTATGATATATAATCACTAATTTCTATAGTAAAGTAAATATCAAATATCTGATTCAGGCTACTTTTGTTTTAGCACCGCGTCCTACTAACCGTTCAGGTTCTACGCCTCTGTACTAATTACACTAATGGCTTAGGGATTAGAAAGGTTTAATTGAGAGGAAGTGCACCCCCATTTGAGTCGAAGGGGAGTGGAGAACCATTTAGGAAAAAACCCTTCAGTGCACCCAACTGGCATCGAACCCCAAACTCCCAGTCTTGGGCAGTTTATCTCAACACGAGTGTAACGCGTTAGACCACGTGGCCCCCGAAGAGATTACTATCCTGCTATCTATTTAAAAACCTATTAAAAACATATTGTAGCTCCCAGTGGTTTTTAATTTACTTCTGAGAGATTGGTCTGATGGCTTGGTTCTTAACAGGTTTACAATGCTTTTATACAAATAAAATCTAGCCATTTCGATTACGAAGATACTTCACATGTGTTTTATAAATCTTTTTCTTTAAAATTATGGATGAAATACTAAACCCTTCACAGTAAAACTTAAAAAAACAACTTTTTTTACGAATCTCAGACAGATTGAATGAGGGAATGATTAAATTTTTTAGCAAAGGCATATCTAATTTGACTCGTACAATTAGTTCAGAACTTTAGTTCAAAAACACATTTATTAAAGAATTTAACAGTGAATGACTTAAGCTAAACTCCTTGATTATGCTTGGTGTTCAAGACACTTATAAGATCGCAAATTAAGGATCACTATCTTATAATATATGTTGGAAATGATAACGGTTTGCATTTAAGAAGTATCTTAGTACTTGGATAGTAGAATCAAGTAAACGTCTTATAGTCTCTGTATTCACTCCAACACTTGCTATAGTGATTTTTAACCTCATATGTTCTCATGTAGCTGGTGTTCCTTGATACACGCTATTTTTATATCCAACGAAAAGATATAAAACTGCAGTATTAAATCAGGTGAGTGATTTGCTCATTTAATCCATCCTTAAGTCTTACCCAAATATTTGGATATATCATGTAGGTGCACCTCTTACATACGGCCCAATATGTGCTCTTTATCCACAGTGCTGATAAGAAAATCAGACAAATATTCAATTCTACGTCTTGTGAGAAATAATTCACTAATGTACTGTTTATAAAACCTCCACAGTTTGCACCATTAAGTGTTTAATCAGTAAAATGAGGTCCAAATATGTTATCAGCCATATTTCCTCATGACACATTTATAAATCATTAACATAATCCCGGAGGAACAAACTCTTAGGCCTGGTGGTGTGCCATTTGGTTGGTATTCCAAAGCAGCACAACTGAATCAAGGACCCCCAGTAATAAGGGAGCTCATTATCACATTCTGCAGTGCTAACGGAGTCACTAGGAATAAGGCTAACCTGGAAGGTTTTCTGGCTATACATCGTGTAGATAGAATGCTGTAGGGAGAAACCCTCTTGCGCTCCATATTGAGGTTCTCGTTGGCCATGATATTCTGTCATCAGAACGACTGAGCAGGGGATGTGAACTGGGGTGGGGCAGCAGTCTTTTTTCTGAAAGGGCCTCAAACCATCCCACCATCTCACGTCCCTTCAACACATGGAAGCATCGGCTATATTGATGACCTCAACTAGCCCAGTGCATCTCATTTCCATATAATTTCCTCCACACTGTCGTTTTCAACGGGCTACTAGAAAGCACAGGAGTGCGTTACTATGTGGAACCTTTCCCATTTTAATCGGTAGTGACTACAACGCAAAGCACCCGTCATGGGTCTTTATGCATGCAGGCAGAAAGGTACTCCATGACTACATAGATCAAAATGGTCTGGTGGTCCAAGGGCCTCTCTCCCCCACCCATTTCCCTTACAATCCTATCTATCACCCGGACGTTCTTGACTTCGTTGTCACCAAAGGGATCAGACGTCGATTTGTTCTCAAGTCTCGTGCAGAGCTGGTCTTAAATCACACTCCCGTTCTTATGAACCCTTGACGCGTGATGTCCTTCATAAAATCCCGAAAAACCTGACTTGGGACGCACTGACTAGGAGAGGTTTACAAATATGTTGAGAGAGAAGTTGGGACCGACCCCTAAATTTCGAATACTACCATGGATCGACAAAGGTTGGAATTCATAACTTCCGCCACTAAAGGAGTGCTTAAGCTTCGACAACAGGGCACCGTTTTAATAGGACGCTACAGGCTTCTTTGGACGATTATATCTTTTGGCATGTCCGGAAGAATAATTGGCTGAGGAGGCATTGAGGGACCTGGTAGACAAGGCCAACTGAAACCGCAAAGCCCACGTGGTTTGCGAGATAGCCCAAGAATACTGAAACATTGTCTGGGAGGATAAGATTGAGAGTATGTGCGTACAGGACCATTCTTTGTGGTAAATGACGAGGAACTTGATGCGAGTCTTCTCACCTAGGCCACATATCGTCAGATAGAACGGGGAGGCCATCTCCAACAAGGAAAGAGTAATATCCATGCCAAGCACTTAGAGGCGCAATTTTTACCGAGTGAAACCCGAACCGATAGACGTGACAGAAATTTTGCAGACACTAGCCGCTATAAGACTAAACAAAGCCCCCGGACTCAAAGGCATTAGAAACGTGGTCCTCAGAGACCTGTCCTTGGAAGCGATCAATTTTTCATGGAGTTATTCAACACCATCCTGCTCCTGGATCCCTTTTATTAGCTCTGAAAGCACACCAACGTCCTCTGATTTGATAAACCTGGTAAGGACCCGGCCCGAATTCTATCTTACCGACCACTCAGGGCCTGAAACGTTACGTCTTATCAGCTGGTCCACCTTCTCAAGTAGGTAATGAGGAAGTTCAACATGAACAGGCTGAATTGTGCTGTCTTCCTTGACCTGGAAAATCCTTCTTTATGTCTAAAACGAAGAATTCCATTTCAAACTCGTTTCCCTAGAAATTCCCATCTACCTAGTTAAGGTTGTGCAATCTTATCTATATCACCGTGCCTTCTATACAAGCTTTAGAAAAGCCACATCCCAATTAAAATGCATTCAAACGGGCGTGCTTCAAGGGCCCCTCGTAGGCCCTGTTCTCTTCATTCTGTAT
This sequence comes from Timema podura, assembly GCA_033556935.1. Taxonomy (NCBI): domain Eukaryota; kingdom Metazoa; phylum Arthropoda; class Insecta; order Phasmatodea; family Timematidae; genus Timema; species Timema podura. The sequence continues at coordinate 21,152,017 of JAVRXN010000010.1, forward strand.
GTAAATGACATTCTAAAACTCCCAAGGCTGGCACTGTATACGGATGATATGGCTCTAGTAGCGGAGTCATGAAGGGGATTACTGGTGTAGAAGAGTTTTCAGACTGACCTGACGCAATTTTAGAGGTGAATGACCACCTGGAGGACGAGTATCAACTTGAAGAATAACACAGGAGTGCTTTTCTTCACAGGGAAGATAAAACCTTACACGCTGGCCCCTCTACGGCTGTTTAAATACCATTTTAGGTGGGTGGACAGCTTTAAGTATCTGGGTCTTACGCTGGACACTATAATGACCTGAGGACTACACTTGACTAACTTTACAAGTGCAAAGCGGAGGCTAGGGTGTCTAGGCCCACTGCTGAAATGTCGCAGTGCCCTGTCCACAAGAAATGGAATGACATTGTACAAGCAGTTGCTCAGGCCAATTCTCGTTTATGCTTGTCCTTCTTGGGGTCACATAGCAGACACATAAATGAGAAGGATACAGGCGTTCCATAACTGGTCCCTAAGGATCATTGTGAAGGCCTCCTGGTAAGTTTTCAACATGGCCCAGCACTGGGACTTGGAGATGCCTATCATTAAGGACCACATTCGCAGTCCTTTTACGACAAGTTATCCGGTGTTACCATTTTTCTTATCCAGGATCTTGGGAACCACGTCATTGACACAGGTGGGTGCCACAGACGTCTCAAAGCTCTGCTCGAATAAGCGAGATGTGTAAAGAGTAGTCAGTAGGAGATTCTCACTCAGCCCCCATATAGTAATGTATCCACACACAACTTCAAAAGCCCTTATTGGGATTGCAATTTTTATCTTCCCTCTCCAATAATAATCGGTATTTTCTTTGTTTTTGAAATCCTCTTAGAATTATAGAACACATATCTTTAAATACGATCAATAACATGATATAACCAATTGGTCAGTGCATTTTATAATTTGCTCTAGGAATTCAGTTCCACAAGCCTTAGAGAATAATATTGGCAGATAGCATTTGACACATACACACACACACACACACACAACACACACACACTCCTTCTGCTGATTCCAAATGGCCTTCCTATGTCTCACTAGCTAACCGGAAGGCTACGAAAAATCATTACAATTACATCAACTCTATTGTCTTTCAATGTTCTCAATTATGGACACCATGTTGGCCTAACGGTTCCGTTGCGATCCCTCCCAACCCCTTTCGGCCCGGTTGGTCGCTGCGAAGTTGTCGGGCGCAGATTGCTAGTTGGGAGACTGGCCGCGGCCAGTGGAGAAGGGTGGGGAATCGTGAGGCACTGTGGCATTAGATATGCCGCTTTCATGAGGGAAAAGTGTGCCCATATTAAGGGAGAACACTTTGGATGGAGAATAAACCAAGTGGGTCTCAAGGCTCGGTGTTACTAAACAACAAATACACTAGTAAAGAGTGAGTTTCAGTAAACACTATGTTTCTCTTGATATTTTTTAGAAACCTCTGACATATTTGGTCCAAAAAAAGCAAGTGATTTGATAGGGCTTATCTTACAAATTTAGTTTTGCTATTGATCTATTTAGTTTCTTCATATATGCTAATTTTTTCCTTTTTTCTTTAAATTAAAACTACATGCTTACTAGCTGAATGATTACTGACTGAAAGATATAACCTAATGATTATAAGGCACAAGAAAGAATTGATCTATTATTTATAAATAGTATTACTTTGATGGCACGGAGTTAAATGTTTACCTTTCTCTCAATTAAGTTATATGTTTACACATGTAAAACAATTCGAAGGAAACTATAAAACATGCACGTCGTTCAGAGATGAAACGATTAAAAATTTGCATCGACGAAATAAATCATCCCTTCCAACAACTATTGAAGGTACGGTGGTAATAAATAATTAAGACCTACTACGACCTTGAATGTACCCTCATTAGAGATTGTTAAACAAATCAACCACTAATCTAATGAGGGTAAAAGCTTGTAGCGTTCAAGTGAAGAAAAAATCTTAAAATATCATCCATTCCCTCATGCCACAAATAAATAGTTTCAAAAACTTTCATTTTGTACAATACAACCTCTGTAGGAATAATATTTACATATTGTTTCAAATTAGGTGCTATGATGGGTTGTAAATATTTTTACTAAATTCTTAAAATATGTGGAGTTTAAATATAATATAGTTCGAGAAATATGTGTCCAAAGAATAGGATTAATTTTAAGGTCATCCTCACGAGCTAGTATTTAAAGGTTATACATTTCACAAGCATTCCTAAATTTCAAAATTGTTAAAAGTACAGAAATTATACCTTTAATAGATTAAACCCAACCTCTAAGAGGCTTTCTGGTTGCGCCACTGCTAAGAATAGGGTCTGGTCACATATATATATATATATGTATAGGTTTATATACATGTATATGTGCATGTAATATATAAAGTATGTATTTATATTTTTATCTATTTATATATTTATTAGATATAATATATATTATATAAAATTTATATATATATATTTTAGATATACTGTTATATGATATATAATGTAATAATATATACATATATATATAATTATATATTATATATATTATATATATATATATATATTGCCCTGCTGTGTCGGTGCACCGCCTTACCTCCTACAGGTAATGAATGCCATGGGTACTGGCCGGCAAGGCAGTCTCTATAGTAGGGATACTGGTTTGTAGGAACAGTGCAAGTGTGCTCAGTGTAAGACTGAGCAACAATTGTGCTTGTGGTATACTGGCCAAAATGTGCCAACACTGATCGGTGTAGCATCTTTACCAAAGCAAGGGAATACTGACGTGGGTGCAGGTACGATCAAGGCATGTTGTCAGGTCTACTCTAAGCTAATTACTCATAAAAATGTGCACTATTAATTAGCCTCAGATGACCAAAGCTACGATGCGCAGCCGAGATTTAGACTGAAGGCCAATATGTTAACAATCTGACGATAACAAGGTATTTAGGAACGTGGAATGTAAGAGAAGAGTGTGATAAAGAGAATGAACTGTTAGAGGAAATAATTGAAAGAAGAATTGATATTTTATGTATATGGAAGCTAAAATGGGATTTTTTTTATGGCGAGTGATGATACCGTGGCACTGTAGTCAGGTAAGGATGAATGGATAAGGGGAGGTCAGGGATTAGGCTTAATCCTAAGCCCAACCGCTAAGTTTATTGCGAGAAGGTATGAGTACCTGTTATCTAGACATCTATGGGTATGTATGAAAATAGGCTTTTTTAGAAATATGTTAGTTACTTATTACGCTCAGGTGGAGGGTGAAGACAAGAATCTTTGGAATGAGTTCAATTAAATTTTGAATGCATGTGAACCGGTAAAAGAATATCATGCTAGGAGATGTGACTGTATAGGTGGGTACCCAAATAAAAAATTGAGAGAGTATGTTAGGAAGGTATGGTGAGGACAGAGTAAACGAGAATGAGTGAGTCAGTCTGTATTTAAAGAAAGGTTTATTTGTGTTGAATTCGTGGCTTAGACACAAAGATATTTAATTGTATACATGGTAGATGGGTTATTCGAGAACGATGATTGAGTTTGTGGTGTATGATGAAGGACTTAGATAATTGGTAAAGAATATCAATGCTGTGTGTGGAGCTGAATGTGGAACAGATCACTTCCTAGGGATCTCAGTAGCTGAATTAGTTAAAAAAAATTGTGAGGAAGCAGCGTAAGAGTACTAAAAAAGTAAGAGATAGTGGGGAAATATTTAAGGTAAATACTGTGAAAGCTAAATATTAAGAATCGCTTGGTGAAAAATTAACTTTACGATAGCATGAATAGAGTGTCAAAATAAATGCTGCAAAAGATGTGTGTAGAGTTGCAGTGGTGGGAAATAAAAAGAGATTCTTGGTGGAATGAACAGATGAAAGAAACTGTGTGCGAAAAGAAAAAAGGTGCGAATGAATGATTGCTGTGAAGATTTAAATATAACATAGGGGGTTGTGGGACATATACAAAAAGAAAAGGATGAATACAAAGAAAGTAGTAAAGGAGAGTAAGAAGCGAATGAGATTAAAAGAAGGAGAAAGGATGCAGAATAATTCTGAAGAAAATAACAAGTTGTTTTGAAAGTGGGTAAAGAGGACGAGACAAGGATGTGAAGTGTGGGTTTGTCAGTAAAAACACATGCGCAAGAAGAATGCGATTGAAATGGGATGTCAAAAAAATGTATGTGGAAAAACTCGTATGAATAGAGTAAGTAAGGAATGGTTGCTAAAGAAGTGGGGTTTTAAACAGAATCCAATAGGTCAATGTGAAAGCTATGCTCATCACAGATATTCAAGAATTGTTGATATCACCATGTGAAGAAAATTTAAATTTATATTTGTACTGAAATAATATTTTATTTATTTTGGCCGGAAAAATGTTTTGATATATAAACTACTAAAACACTCATTTTTTTCACCCTTTCACTACATACCCGCCTTAAGAGTTTTAGAAATAAAAGAGCATGTTTGACTCGGTGTATGGATGTTGTTGAGGCGAAGGGAGTGTGCAAGGATAGGGAAGTGTGTAAAAAGTGAGTGAGGATGGATTAAGTTCGCTGTTGTTGTTTTTGAACGATATGCACAGTTTCTTGCCTACCCCAGAAGCATGATAGGTTATGTATGTATAAAATGTAGGCTATGTATTATATAATATACATAGTATAGAGTGTTTATATAATGTGTATATAATATATAATCTACTATAACATAAATATATACACATTAACTATATCATAATATAATACATATGATATATATGTACATTATATAGGGGCTATATAACACATAAAATATATATAATTATGGTAAAACATGATAAAATACAATTCAATATATCTAAACATAATACAATGCTAAGCAATACAATACAAACCATATATAATCAATATTGTTAAACAACTGTCGGTTAAAGACACCTCAAACTTGAAACTTTGATTATTATTCGATTATCGAAATACGTCATCAGTTTACAGGATTCAAAATAAGAGAAAAATAATTTAAGGACCTAATTGTTGGACAAATGGCTCTGTGTTGTTCAAAATAAACAATTATATCACCATAATAAAATGTAAAATAAAGTAAATTTAATCAAAAGTTTGAAGCTATATTTATTTCAAAGTTTATAAATGTCTTAAAGTTATTGTATATAAAAACATATTTAGGTTACTTCTTCCTTTCCATCTCTACAGAGCCCCAAGTAATCTTCTTCCAGTCATTCTTATTTCAAAACGCTGTTCCGCTCGCTTTCTGATACAATATCTATTTGACACTGATACATATACTTCCGGTTCTTGGCATTATAATGTTATTATGACTATTTTTTTAGAGAATTCAGGACAAATAATATTAAATTGCTATGTATATATGACAAAAGAAGAATAGAAAGAGAGCAGATGGAGTAAAAATACTTAAAACACAAAACTATTTATTATATCTCCTTTTCATTGCTAACTCAAGTTAATACTGGATTATATCAAGTCAAATAAAACCTATAAGAACATAAATTTTATCGTCAATTTCAAGAAACAAATATCACCGTCAAGACAAACTCTGTTCTTGTGGACACATAAATAAATTTAGATTTTAAGTTTATTTTTGACTTTCATTATTTATTATAAGTAATTTAGGATGTTGGTTGCAAATCACTTCAAACTAATACTTCAGTACTAAAGTTATAATAATATTTATAATAACATTCAAATAAAAGCCACTGTAGAAACAAATAATAGCCAATATCAATAAACATCTTTGAGAGACTTATATAACTAAAAATTAAAACGTAGGTGTACACTGATTCGTTCTGAAATGTCTTTTTTTTCCCTAAAAAACTCCTGATTTGGGCAAATATAGCTTGTAAATACAACTTCTCTAAATAACATTACAGCTCAAGGGTGAAGTATCTTGTGCAAGCGCTGTTTAATTAGAAATATTATTTTTTCTAATTTAAAAAAAGAATAGCTTTTATAAGTATGGGAGATTGGGACTAGATGTTATAATTCTGTTTTGAAAATGTTTAAATATGAAGAATGTATTGATACAAAGTTCACAGCAATGTTTTTATACACAAACATCTTTTGTCTAAAGTTTCCATATTTAATAAAATATCTATTTCAAACACGTTCCCCACAAATAATGTTTAAGCTGTTAAAGTCGAGCTGTAACAACGTGCTCCGGCAAGGGGCAAGTTGTTAAAGGCGAGGGGCAAGTTGTTAAAGGTAAGGGCTAATTGTTAAAGCCAAGGGGCAAGTTGTTAAAGGCAAGGGGCAAGTTGTTAAAGGTAAGGGGCAAGTTGTTAAAGGCGAGGGGCAAGTTGTTAAAGGTAAGGGGTTAGTTGTTAAAGGCAAGGGGCAAGTTGTTAAAGGTAAGGGGTTAGTTGTTAAAGGCAAGGGGCAAGTTGTTAAAGGTAAGGGGCTAGTTGTTAAAGGCAAGTGGCAAGTTGTTAAAGGCAAGGGGCTATTTGTTAAAGGCAAGGGACTAGTTGTTAAAGGTAAGGGGCTAGTTGATAAAGGCAAGGGGCAAGTTGTTAAAGGTAAGGGGCTAGTTGTTAAAGGTAAGGGGTTAGTTGTTAAAGGCAAGTGGCAAGTTGTTAAAGGTAAGGGGCTAGTTGTTAAAGGCAAGGGGCAAGTTGTTAAAGGTAAGGGGTTAGTTGTTAAAGGCAAGGGCAAGTTGTTAAAGGTAAGGGTTAGTTGTTAAAGGCAAGTGGCAAGTTGTTAAAGGTAAGGGGTTAGTTGTTAAAGGCAAGTGGCAAGTTTTAAAGCAAGGGGCTATTTGTTAAAGGCAAGGGACTAGTTGTTAAAGGTAAGGGTTAGTTGTTAAAGGCAAGGGGCAAGTTGTTAAAGGTAAGGGGTTAGTTGTTAAAGGCAAGGGGCAAGTTGTTAAAGGTAAGGGGCTAGTTGTTAAAGGCAAGTGGCAAGTTGTTAAAGGCAAGGGGCTAGTTGTTAAAGGTAAGGGGTTAGTTGTTAAAGGCAAGGGGCAAGTTGTTAAAGGTAAGGGGCTAGTTGTTAAAGGCAAGTGGCAAGTTGTTAAAGGCAAGGGGCTATTTGTTAAAGGCAAGGGACTAGTTGTTAAAGGCAAGGGGCAAGTTGTTACAACACGTGTTCATTATTAATTAGAAACAAGGAGAAGAAGTTTTGGGCAGTCTTATGATTATTTTATAACATAATATCAAACCAAAAGTCTTACCTCTACAAGACAATAAAGAATATAAAAATTATAGGTATGTATAATGTATAGAACTTAGAACATACTAATATGGTTAATCAAATTAAAATAGTGAAACCAATCTAGAAAGGGGCAAGTGTGTTTCAGGGGTAGTAAAAATTTCATTGGGACGATACGACCATCTTCCCTCACATCTCTACCCCTCGTTAGTACCCGGCAGTTCCACCACCATTGACATGATCCGAACGTCAACGTTACAACTGTAGAAAACTATAAACACGCTATTAAATTTAGATAAATAAAAATGTTCTGATTAAAATTATAAGGGAATTTTATTTGATAACAGACGAATAAAATAAAATATTGAAACTGCCTATGTATTATAGAATTAGTCTATAATCTGTTTTAATGGATTAATACAATAAGATAATAAAAACCTAATCTAGCCTTAATTCTAAAATCAACAAATATTAATAGCATGTTGTCTGTACAATATTTGTTAAAAATTAACAATTGCCATATAAATTTAAGTTTATTTTCTCTTTACAAAATATATACACGTGTTATCTCTTACTCAGTGTTAAGAGAGCTTGGTTTGGATTAAAAGGAAGTGAAACTCAAAATAGTTGAAAAAAATTAAATATAATAAACACTAGCAGTATTAAAATAAATGGTACAACACAATCGTACACATTTTCATGTACTCTACAATGGTTTGCTAAAAGATTTTCAAAAATCTGTTGACAGTAAAATAACATTAAATTACTTTTGCCCCTTAAAACAAGCTTAAAGAACTATTTATCCAACAAAACAATCCTCAGAAAGAAATTTGGAATAAGATTTTTATGGCCAATCTCAAAAATGTTCAACTTTAGCGAAAGAATAAGATTACAGTGTTAGTTATCATGTAAAACACTTTGTTTACACCTATTTTTAATAAAATTGTCTGAGCAATATTTTAAAATTTCTAATTTTCAAAAATACGATCTAAAGTTAAAACCACAGTTTCACCTTGAGGTGCACCATATATCATCTATATATCAGATTTGAATGAAATCCATCAAAGTGTTTCGGCTATAGCTCCAGGTACAGACATCTAGAATTGTAAAAGCCTCACTTTCCAGATCGGGGACACAAGATACATAAAAAATATAATATTAAAGATTACAATACTTTATCTATATGAGAAATTACAATGCCAAATTAAACCGAGACTAGAACAAATCCTGGCTCACACCAGTGAGCACGTATGTGGACCGGACATCAAGCTTGTTTCTTCTTGTTTGCAGGTGATGGCCAAGTTGGGTTTCTTATTACGGAAGGTTGTACTCGAGATGGTTTATCATAAGTTATTTTCCACGCTCCCTCCACGTAAATGCTTGTACATTTCCTCTTAGTTTTAACATTATCATTCTTGTACAATTCGTGTGATTAAATAAGTATAGACAGGAGGTGGCGAAAAAATGTTTTGCGACAGTGCTTCTGTATATTGCTTCTGGTTCCTTAATTAAATTCACGTGGATTAGCATCAATTAGTACAATTCTGTAACTGAAACGCTTCATTACAACACTGCCACACTTTTATTAATTAATTTAAGGTTTCAAGAATGCAATTAGCCCTTTAGAAACATCGTAGCACTCAAGGCATGCCTATAATCCAATTACCACATTGTTATTGAAGTTGAAAGAATATCTAACGTGATTATTTATTTATATTTTATATTTTCAGTCTTTTCCCAAATAAGAATAGTGGGTCTGTCATGTAAATATGTGTGTTTCTTATAAACTTTAAACCATTGGATGTATCACAACAAAATTGTGAACACACAGAAACAATCAACTGTTTTGGGACAAGGGATGTCCAATTGATTTCAAAACTTGAAAATCTAACTTAATTGGTTTAGCTATATAAAATATTTTAAAATTATAAATCATGTCAGAAAGAAGAAACCTCTTTATTAAAATTCAAATATAATATAAACACATTTGTGATGCGTGAGTCAACGCTTGAGGAAATAAATTGTACGATGCACCTCATGGAATTTTTCTTATATCTTAAGATTTATTAAACGAAATAATATACATTGTTGCAGAAACACTAAAAAAATTTAGTGAAATAATATACACAGAATCATTGAGAAAAAATATTTCTCTCCATCAAATAACATAAAAATCAAATTCAATTTTTAAAGGCCTCATTAATAAAAATACATAACATGTTTTCGATTAAAAACCTTCCCCCTAAAAGTCTTAAAAACAACGCAGTGTTGAAAAATTTATTTGAAACAAAATTTGTTTAATTTAGAGGGTTCTATTAATTTGAGATCCATTTATTTATTGATCCTGTATTAGATTAATCACGGATATATTATGATACACTTTCTTTGAATTAAATACTAATCTCAATAGTATTTTACCATTCATGAGTTAAAAAACTGGATTTATGTTTATGTGTAGTTTCATCAGTTTGTCTTTAGTTGGTTTTCTAATATAATTTATTCTATGTTTAAAACTACTATGGTTAGCTACCCTAACATTAAAAAATATATACTCTTAGCACCTTTTGTTATCTTGTAGTAGTCCGTCAATGTTTTTTCTTGATTTGATACAAATGACTTTGAGAACATGATTATTTTTTTAAAAAAATCACTCAAATAAGAACAATATGTTTCCCCTTGTACATATAAAAATACAAAGAATATATATTTTTAAGAAAACTTACTTTTTTTTATCCTCTAAGGTCATTTAATCAATTGTGTGTTAAGTACTGTACATACTTACTATATGCATCTGAAACAAAGTTTTTTCCTTTAGCACCTATGTACCTATTGGAACCTATTGGGCTATTGAGTCAGGGTTGAGGAGGGTTGAATTTAGAGGAAGTGTAATTGCATTTGCGTGATGGGAGAGTTAAAAAACCCTTAAGTACACCTGACTCAAATTCGAACCCTGATCTCTCTGTAATTGGCAGTCTAGTCTATTGCTAGAGTGACGCCTTAGACCAGTGTTGTCCAACTGGTGGCCCACTGGCCAAATGTGGCCCTCAAAGTATCCTAGAGGAAAATTGAGGAGAAACCCTTGGTTGCAGATAAATAGCTAATGAATCAAATATAAATATGTGTTTTAAAAGGTCTTGATAGCATTTTACTATACATTTATTTGATGAATAAAAATAAGTATTTATAATGGTAATTTGTTTAGTGAAAATATGTGTGTGTGTTTGTGTGTGTGTGCATATTTCATCATTAATTTTTGGAAGATTAACTTTCGCACCCAAATTTGAAAAAATTCTACCGACCAAAAATACAATTTGTATATGAGTATTGAAAGTAATTGTGTATCAAGTGTCGTTATGAGACCTATATTAAGTTGATGGTATTACTATATAGCCTATATCATCGGCCCTCCGTGTAAGCTGATAGTCAGATTTGGCCATTGGGATTAAAACATTTGACCACCCTTCCTTGGACTATGCGGCCACCAAATCAGTTTGATTGATTTGGTAATCAGCTAAAAAGCACGTATTTTAGACTCTTAATTGTTAGTCAAATGGACATAATTGTTAAATAGTAACTTTCCTTAAATTATATAACTTTTAAAAATAAATATTTAACATTGACCAGGTTGTTAAGGTCATTTATACACGGTGTATTAATCAGGACCTCTTATATTGGTGTTTTTTTACGTTACATTGTTTGATGCATTGTCTGCTCTGTTATTTTATTGTTTTTTCAACTTGTTTTTTTATTTTAATTCTATTCTTCAGAAAAGTTAACGAACAATAATTTCTCTTACTAGTAGTGTACAATTTTGATGTAGATGAATTCTTCGTCTCGAGGAACATATTTGTCAATTCTCCAGACAGACACGTGTTCTCCTACGAGGGGAGAGGTCAGAACAAGAACTGCCAAACTCCAAAAACAAGAAAAGATTTTTATAAATAAACGACCAAAAATATAAAACTAACCGAGCAAACTGAATCCACTTCTCTGGCGGCTTGAAATCAAACAAATCTAATCTTAGCAAATATATTCAGAAACAAACATTTCAACTTGATCGCACCAAATAGACTATTACAGAACTTTAATATATTCAAGCGGTCTGATATTTATAGCAGAGTTTCTGGTTAGAGAAAGAGCGTAGAAATCATAAACATATTTTTCTGTTCACAACAATGATAACATTTTACTATTTTTTTATTGCCACGTCTTTCTATCCGTTTAGGCTATACGCTTATGTACTAGTTTTGCTAGCGGGCTAGGGATAAGAAGAAGTGTACTGGCATTTGCGTGGAGTGAGTGGGAAACCATTTAGGAAAAACCACTCTCAGTACACCCGACAGTGATCGAACCACGATCTCCCCGTCATTGGCAGTCTAGTCTACTGTGATCGTAGCGCCTTACACCATGCATCCACTGAAGTGGACTATTTTAATATATTATTATCATTAGGCCTATTTTATTGGTATTAATCAGCATCAAAGGTGACAACTAAAGATTATATGACTTGAAGTATGAATATATGAAATCAGTTTTAGTAACATTTGAAGCTACCAGATATTTTTCCTCGTATTAGACTCCCAGTATAGCAATCGTACTAGCTGGAAGGTGTGATAAAATTAATGATAGTAACTGCTTTTAGAACTATTTTTTTCTTATTATTAACTACATCGTAGTTAGTATAATATACCAAAAAGATATTATCACAGCTCCCTCCATGTCTTAAGTTTTCCTGGTTAAATACATATTTTGGAGGAATCCATCCCACTATTGTATGTATTTATGGTAGGCCAAGGTCATACCTTCTCTACCAGGTGATTGTTCACTAATAGAAGTATTATATTCAAATCATTATAAATAAAAATTACTAAGAAATTATTAAAACTTTCGTGATATTAAACGTAGCATGTAACTTTCCTTTACCCCTGACTTTTAGTTAAATTTAGTCACGTTACTTAGAAACTCGTTTAATAATTTCAAAAGAATTTATAAAGATTTGATACGTATACATTTTTATTTATAAAATTAGAATTTAAATTTTACAAAAAAGTTCATATATATTTGGTGATACCTTATACAGTATATTTTATACCATTTTTATGTGTTGTATAGTACCGGTAATTAATAATTATTTTAGTACCAAAACATTATGCATTGCTGCTATAATTTAGTTTTGACTATTGTCATACACTCGGTATTCATTTAAGTAAATTTGAAAAATACATCTAGACAGGTCCAGTTTTTGACTCCCGTTACCAGGTTTCATTTTTCTACATTTAAATCAACAAAAAATTAGACAAATGGTATCTTTTAAAATATAGAATTCTTGTTAAAAGTATTAACTATTTATAGTAGTATTGAATATTTTCTCAAATAGATATGTTATTAGAAAATTTATGTTCTCTTCTGTCAACAGCATCAATACAATATTTTTCCTCAGAGAAAAATTATATTGTGATCAACTGAGTACAAATTATTTATAAATACTTATTAAAACATGATAAGGATAGTGGTAATAAAAATATTACTAGTAAGGTGAATTTTAAAGAATTTTCACAAGAACTTGAGATTAGAATTATTGAGAAAAATGATTATGTTATAAAATAGCCCCAAGTGAAAATGGTCACGCATGATCATTCACTTGCCAAGAGTAAGGCCAATTCTTCTGTTCAAGATGTTCTTCCTGTCCAGAAATATGAAATCCATTCTAGCATGGGAGGTACTACAGAAGTGTGCAAACTAATTGGGACAAAATAAAAAATTATAAGAATGTATGGTTTTATATAAAAAAAAATACTTACATTTACTTTTCGTCCCATTAATATGAAATATATATATGACTTTTTGAAAACGTTTAGGCATTGACTTCGCCAGAATAAAACTTTTTTTTTCACTGGCTCATCATGAAACCAAACCATTTTTACAATAGTTACTAAACATTCCTTTATTGAACAGTCCATTTTGCTAAGTCGTTTCTTGAGAATACTCCACAAATTCTCAATAAGATTTTGTTCGGAGAGTTTTCAGGCCAATCATGGACAGAGATGTTGCCTGCATGAATTTCTTGACTGATTTTGAGTTGTGACATCAGGCAATATCCTGCTGGAATGTGCCATCACTTTCAGCAAAGGTCTTCATGAATGGCACAGTTGTCCTTTTTATAATCTCGATATATTTTGATGAATGCTTCATTACTTCACCTGGCACTAGACTTACAGGTCCACTTGGTATAAGAAAAACCAAAACATCTTTTTGGGAGGGTGCTTCACAGTCTGTTTAAGATGTCCATCTCTGATCGGTTTATTGTTGCTTCGTATAACAACGGTCGGCTTGAATCTTTGAACAAACAAATTTGATTCATCAGAGAAAAATACTTTTCTCCAGCCCTCACAGCTCCAAGATTTGTATTATTGGCTCATGCCAAACGTTTCTTTCTCATACCAGATGCCAATAACTGCTTTTTTTTATTGGATTTATAGCCTTCCGCCCAGCTTCAAGAAGCCTGCGCCGTACTGTTGACGAATCAATGTCAATACCAGTAGTTAATAAAGCTTTGAAGGTACTTACTTGTCTTGTTGGGTGAGTTTACTAATTATTATAGAATACTTTCATATTTTCGAGTTTTTCTCATTTTCTTCTACATTTTCCTTTTCTCTTTATAGAAAAACCTTCCCAAATATTTATGTAAATTGATGATTTTGGAAACACTAGATTTTCCTACACCAACAGCAGGAGCAATATCTATCCAAGTCATAAAGGTGTTATCTTTAAGAGCAATAATCTTTGCCCTCTTTTTGGCAGAAATGTCCATTTTCACGCAAACAATCATATTAACAAAATAAAGAGCAGGAAACAGCATACACTTGTCAGTAACTCCAGCACTTAATTGTAAATAAAAATTGTTTCACGTGTATAAAAACCATCAAAGCCATTGTTTATGTTGTTCAAGATCAGCCTCCAAAAATACCCTACTGGATTAAACCAACAACCCTTGGTAATATGACAATTTAATGAAAATATAATTTTGTTCCAATTAAATTGCTATATATTATTTCTACTCAATAATTAATTTATATTTATAAATATAATGATATTAAACGCTCTACACTTTGCTTAAACTGAATGGTCTGCACAGTTGTGGAACCAAGCTGGGTAAGATTGTTACATTTCTTGTGAACGAAGTGTACAATACGCCTTCCCTGAAAGGTAGCAAACTTATCTTGGACTTTTTAACTATTTTCCTAACTTATGAGATAGGGACTATTGTAATTCGTCAAGTAAAGACCGCTACTTTCAGGATAAACGAAGTGTACCTTATATGAATTTACAACACACTTTATTTAGCAGTGTATATTATATCATACCTATACTGTTTTATTTCCCTTATTGTAAATAAACAGCCATTGGGATATATGTTATTACAAAAAAATCATACACATTTGTGATTAATTAAATAAAATGTAATGTATTACTTTGAGGTGTTTTCTTGAAATAGAGGCCGACCAAACCATGAAAGCATTACTAAAGCTTAGTGTTAAATGGGAACATATCTCACAACTTGACAATGATGGGACTGACCAGACAATATAACTCCCTCCCCCTCATTCCCCTCAGGCCCACACACCTTTCTACGAATAGTTTGCGTTGAATCAAAGTCAGGATAACTAGCTTCTATAAAGACAGCTTAAAATCGATCCAAATCATTTAGCAATAGGATGATTTTAAACTTTAAGTTTCCTTCTTTCTTTGCACCAGTTCGATATTTTTAGTTTTATAATTTTAATCACTCCCATTCAGTCTGCATTGACTTGGCAATGAGTTTGTTTAAATAAAACCCAAAATTGTCAGTCAGCTGATTAAAGTCAAAATATGATAACAAAACTTATTCCAAGACAAATTAATAGAAACCCATACTAACTGAAATAAAAATGTTTGCATCTAATCATCCATAAAGAGTTTTTTTTGTTTAGAAAAATGGAACTTTAAGCAGAGATAGGTATTTTTAACATATAAAACCACGATTATATTCTGAATGATGGTGGATAGCTCACTCATTTTGTACTTTCTTTTTATACAATGCGCTATATGAAAAATCTTTATTCCAAACTTTAATAAAAAGGGTGTTTTGAAAATAGCTTACAACGCAGTGTCAAGACATGAAAAGCCAAATTATTACTTTTAAGTCGTAAATAGAAAACAAGACGTTAACTCACTTTGAAATATCACAGCAGATTACTCTTTAATTTAGAACCGCGTCTTACTACCTGTTCAGATTATACGCATATGAACTACTTAAGATAATGAGTTAGGGATGAAGAAATTAGAATTTAGATTAAGTGTACCCACATTTGCGTTGAGGGAGAGCGGAAAAACAGCAAACTATCAATTGTTTAAAATCTTAAATAGTACTTAACATTAATGAGTAGTTAGTTTATATAAGCCTATCAAATTTAATCTCCAACTCCAGGATTTAAAACATTTTGAAAATGACATATCTTATGTTGCCTCACTTTTGTTATATGATGTTTTATTTTGGAGCAACTCTAGTCATACCAATTTTTAGGTTATATGGATGGCTCCCTTCAATAATAATTGTCTACTTTTAAAGTGAAAAAATAAATAACTCTTGTTTGTATTATATGGGTAAACATATGTATTGAAACCGGTATTTTATATGGTGAAAATGAAAACGTTTGAACATAGATCAGTGATAAATAAATACACCTATCACCGTATATCAGTATTCAGAATTGAAACACCCAAACAATGGTGACAACGCCAAACATTTACTGTATTGTTGACGCCGGAACAACAGCGCTTTCCTTTTTCAAGTGAATAACTCATTTAGCATCAGTATTGTGTAGTTAAATGCAAATATTTTTTAATTTTAGATCAACTGTGTTTTGTTCACTAATATCCAAAATTCTGTTTCTTTACATACCCAAAGAAGTGGAAATGTTCCTCGTCTGTAGTAAGAAATTTGCTCAGAGATTCTGTATTTTTACTAAAAACATCCCGAAATTTCTGAAATTTCTCCAATCGAGATGGTTTATCGGTGCCTCTACGCTGGCCACCTAGGTTATTTGATCTTACAGCTCTCGTACTATGTGGATACTTAAATGTATATCAGCAAACCCTGCACCACTATGGAGTTTAAACATTATTATTATTAGCACCACGTCTTACTACCCGTTCGGGTTATACGCACTTACGCTAATGTGTAATGGTAGGGTGATTGTGAGATGAAATGGAGGACCTACAGTTTAACGTGGGATCCGAACCACGGTGGAGGCCTGGCATTCCTCACATTCACAAGTTGTGATTAATACACGTCTTGTCAGAGATGAAGGAAGGGTTTGGCAATCGGATAAATCTGTGCCGGAATCGAGGATTAAACCCCGGACCCTCGGCACAGTAGCCTGACACCTTACCCCTAGACCACTAGGTCACCTGAATTTAAACAACTCATGTACTAACTAAGGAATTTCAAACTATTGATGTAGTTTTACTTCGACAAGTTATGATAGTTTTATATTTGGTGTGCAAGAAATATATATGTTGTCATGGAGAGTAATTGCAAGTGTTATTTAAAAAGTAGTGAGAATTATGTGAGAGTGGGAGAGGAGAAGACAGATTGGTTTGAGTCTGAAAACAGGGTAGTGCGCTCTCACCACTACTGTCCATTGTAGTGATGGACAACATATTGAAGGAAGTGGTAGAAAGAATTGGGGAGAGAAAGATAAAAGCAATGGTGTTTGCAGACGACCTGGTGGTGTGGGGAAGTGAGGAGAGAAAAGTACGGGAGCAGTTGGAGGTTTGGAAAGAAGCGGCGGAGTGGTATGGAATGAGGTTTAATGTAAGAAAGAGTGAGATGGTGATCATGACATGGATGAAGAACAAACATAGAACTGGCGTGACAGTGGGAGGAGAGCAATTGAAGATAGAGAAAAGTTTCACGTATCTGGGCAGTATTTTAGAGGAGAGTGGAAGGAACCAGACAGAAATAAGTGAGAGAGGAAGGCAAGAAGAGGCATTTTTCAGAAGTGTGAAAGCCTGATTTGGAGCTGGGATATGTCAGACAAGTGCAAGTGAGTGAGCTACAATGCTTGCTACCTGCTAAAATTGACGTACGCTGCACACACGTGGGTAATGAAGGAACAGGATAGGAGCATAATGTAGGCGAGTGAAATGAGATTTCTGAGAAGCAGGATCTTTGTGATAAAATTTGACAGTATGAAAAAATGAGAGAGTAAGTGGAATAGTAAATGAAGAGCAAGTTCATAACAGGATAGAGAAGGTACGAGTAAGGCACAGTGAAAAGAATGGAGAAGGAAAGGATACCCAGGAGAATGTTGGATATGGGGGTGAGGGGTAGGAGGCCGAGAGGAAGACCAAGGGATAGATGGCTGAAGGGAGTATGGAGGAGTGTGGAGGAAAGAGGAGAGGATTGGGCTAAGGTGGAGGGAGAGAGATGGTGGGAGGAAAGGAAATGGTGGAAAGGCTTATGTTTCAAACAGACCCAGTCAGTGGCTGGAAGCTGTTCATAATGATGATGATCTAAAAAAACAAGAACATGTTCATAAATGGCATTGTCCCTTTTTTATTTTTTACAGGAAAGTGTTTTATTTTCATTCGACCGTACTCTGTATTTAATCGCACCAATAGTAATTTTCTATTTACGTTGGTAACAGAATTTTACAAATTTAACAAAATTATATTTATTTTTTTCAAATTCAAATTTAATTTTTAACAAAATTACTAAACAGCTACCACTTTAAATCGACAAAAGTTTATGCCCAACGAAACTTACATATATAAGTAATTTAGCCCTTTAACCAAAATAATTGCCCATCTAAGTTCTAGATAAACCAACCAACTAAGAGTTGGATAAAATTTTGAGTATAATTTAACCAACCCAAACAACCAAGACTCACAGTGGTGGCTTAGCAGCCTAAGGTACTAGAATCATATTGCACTTGGTCTCCATCAATGAAAGGGTCAAAGTGCGAGTCTCAGTCGGGTGCATTGTGGTGTGGTTTTCGAGATGTGATTTTCAATGCATATTAACAATCATCTCTCCTTAATAATGCGGGTACATTTAATATAGTATTCCTAGCCCACTCCTCAGATTAAATCATAAACACATTTAGTTGATAGTAGAACTTTAGCAAACAATGATCAACCATATAGCTGAGTGCATGCAGAAGGCTGCTTGCGAAAAAAAAAATTGGTACAATGCACCGCACAGACTTTCTCTCTTTCTCTCCCTCTCTCTCTATATATATATATATCTTAATATATATAATTCTTCTGTACGTGTGTATGTCACTGAACTCCTCCTAAACGGATGGACCGATTTTGATGAAATGTTTTGTGTATGTTTGAGTGGGTTCGTGGATGGTTTGGATTTACAATTGGACCCGGTAGGTGGCGCTATAATCGGGTTCTAGGATTTATTTTATATTTTAGGGAATTTTTTTGGGGGGATTTTTTTTTTTTAGATTTTTTGCATATCAGAAAATGTAACCCCAACATTTACCCCCCCTCCACCACCACCCAATATTTATAATAATTAATATAATATTAATAATTGATTATAATTAATATTTGTGTAACTCACTAATTGGAGTTCATTGTGAATTTGTAATTGTGATGATCACATAGTATTTGTTTTATTATCGAAATCAATTATGCCACCCAAACGAAAAGCCAACATTCGGGCAGGACAACGTCTGTCGGGTCCGCTAGTGTATATATATATATATATATATATATATATCTTAAAATAAAGATATATATATATATATATATCTTAAAATAAAGATATATATATATATATCTTAAAATAAAGATACCTTACTAAAAACTCGTAAGATTTCTGAACGGAATAATGTACTGTACATTGTAGCATCAACATGCCACATAAAAACATGAATAAAATAATATTCACTGATGTAGAAACATTGAGAAAAGAGGTGCAGTTTTATCCACCAAAGAGCATTTCAAACAATTTCATATTTCAAAGACCTTAATAAATTGAAATTTGAACTATTTGTTGACAACTTGGAAACTGAGATCTGCTTTACATGTTCCAATTTATGAAAAATGTATTTAATAAAGATGAATGGAGGGAAATAAAAAGAAATTTAAGGAATCAATAACTAATGAAAGAATGTAAAAGTGTAATATGAATTATTGTGAATACTAGTTTTTGACTATTTTTTGTTTCTTGTATAAAGGTAAAATCAAATTAGTAGGGATTAGTAAAACTTGAAAACAGGACAGAAGATTTTACCTCTAATGCTAAGAATATAAACAATCTAGACTTATGTATTTCCAGATAATAAAGCAATCAGAGAGTCGGGAAACTAATTTATAAATTCACAGTAAATTGGTTTATTGTCTGAAAAACCACTTTCGTACACTCCAAATCTGGTTGTTGTCCTATTACTGAAACTGACATATATCTGCGTATCGTTGTTTGTCGTCGACTCGTCAGACTTCAGAATGGGTTTCTAACAATATTTGCTCATGATTCCAACAAAAAATAATCTTTATGTCCACTAATACTATAGTTAAAATCTCCTAATAATATAATATCAGATTTGTCAGAAGGAATGTTTTTTTTATTTAGAACCGCATCTTACTACCCGTTCGGTTTATATTCTCAAGTGCTAGTTACGCTAATAGATGAAGGATTTGGAAGGTTGAATTTAGAGGAAGTGAATCCGCATCTGCGTGGATGGAGAGTGGAAAACCATTTTAGGAAACCCCTCAAATCCACCCAGACGAGATTCATACCTCAATCTCCCCATCCTCGGCAGTTAAGCTCAACATGAAACCTATGTGTTAGCCAACTACGCCACCGAGGTGGGTAACAATATAGAAATTATCAAAATTATCAAAATTATCAAAATATCGAATCCAATTTTTTTTTTACTATCATACTAATTGCTCTACCTGTAAGGTAGCGAGAAAGTAAAAATATTGATATTGGGTCCCCAAGGGTCCTATTAAAATGTCAACTTCCGGTTAAAATTATCGACATTTTCTTAGGGGTTGCACATCTTATGGTTATCGCATTGCTATTAAATTCTTCATTTCAAAATTTTGACCAATAAAAAAGGTAAATATTGACTATTGAGTATAAAATGATAGAGAGAGACCATTGCTGTTAGATTTTTTTTACGGTCGCAATACTTTACCTTTAGTGTTTGTAAAGTTAAACAAATTTTATATATATATATTGTTTATAGCTTGAAAGTTATTGGTTTTATAAAAATATGTTTCAAAGAAAAGATTTGTATTATAAATAGCCCTATATATTTGCGATGATAACTCATTTCATATCTCAAAGAGTTATGGAGGTATGATAAAAATAAGAATTTACGCATCAGACCGGAAATATTAAAGTCATTTTCCCAAAATATTGAGAGTAGCCATTTTGTTTGTAATATTTATAAATGTTTAGAAATGAAATTTAATCAAAATCGTTAAAGCCGATTTTGAGAAAATCGATTTTTTTATCTTTTTGATCTTCAGTAAACTACCCTTAATTTTAGGGTTGGATATTCAATTCCAAATATTTTTCGGGGCAACCCTATGAAAACACTAGATACCAAGTTTTAGCACGATCGATAAAATGGTTTAAGATCTAGTCATAGGTAGAGATAGACGGAAATTCAAAAACAACTTTTTTGGATTCGTGGGGTCATGAAACGTCAACATTCATCAACATCTCGAGTTCAATTCTTTTGACGATCACAATACCTTCTCTAGCTGTAAGATAGCGAGAAAGTAAAAAGAGGCAGTACAGTCAGCATAGAGTAGTTTACAAGTACAATCTCTCAATATCATTACATCCTTATTAATAAATGAACATCTCTTTCTATGTGTTGTGTCTTGGTTTGGTATACTTTTAAAAAAATAAAATTATATTACCCTTTAATTGAATGTAACGTTTATAACTTTATTTGGCCATGTCATTTATTAATCCACACATTTATAATTATTTATTGAGTGTGCAATTTTGCAAGAGGTAATGGGACGTAATGATACCGTTTGTTTGTAAAGCTACGAAACTGCACTGTGAAGACACGTCATAGTGTAGAGCTGGTTGTGCCAGTGGTACTGTAATAGCCGTTGTTTAAGATACTTTATCCCTTAGCCAAATGAATACATTCACATAATCATATTATTATTTTATTTATTATTAACTAGCAATCTCGCACGGCGTTGCCCGTGACCCACTGTGGTATAAGAATTATATAAGCCCCCCCTCGCCCATGGGGCCCGATTTGCCATGATAATCTAGCTATCCGATTGAAAAATTCTAAAAAATAGTCTTATTAAAATCTAATTAAAATTTTAAAAATCCGGCTTTGAGGTGCATTCGGACCCCCTTCCGTCCACCTATGTGAAAAATGTCAGATCTCTGCGTGCCGTAGATTTGGCTGGGCATCGCACACAAACAAACACACAGACAGAAAAACACTTCCTTTAATTATTATAGATTCCCTACACTTTACAATTAGCCAAACTATTCTAGAATATACGTCGCTGCCTTACTCGTTTCATTGTTTACAGGCACCAAATATTAAGCTAACGACAGCGTAATTGTGGTGAAATATACGTATTTTATTTTATTTATTTGATGTATTTAACGTACACTTTCTGAACCAACTAATTACATCAGTACACGAGAATTTTCGATTAGTGAGGGCGAAAGGGTCTACTAATTTAGGGGTGGGAAAGGTATTTTCACATTCCTTCCAGGATTATTTTACATACCACGATCGACTTGGGACCAACGGCTTTACTTCCCCTCCGAATAAAGTTGTTCCATGGATTTTTATAACTCAGGAAAAATTCATCGAACCCGGCTGGTTTTGAACCCACGAGCATCATGTCCTGACGCAAACACTTTACCCCAAGAACACCGAGGTCCACAAAGAAAAGTGAACTGCACTCGTGGAATAAATTAAGTAAAAGATTAATTTGGACGCATAAAAAGGGTGAATAGATAAAAAAAACATAAAAAGTTTAGAAATTTAGCAAGAATGTTGAAGAGAATAAATAGGATCCTTACAATAACCAAATAAGTTGCTTCAGTGGCCGCATGGTCTAAGGAGTCACTCTCGTGCTAGACTAGACTGCCTAAGACAAGGAGATCGGGGTACGAACCCCGGTCGGGTGTACTGAGTGCTTTTTTTTTAAAAAAATTCTACCACGCAAATGCAGGTAAACTTCTTTTAAATTCTAACTTCTACATCCCTAACTCATTAAAGTAATTAGTACATATGCGTATAACCTGAACAGGCAATAAGACGCGGTGTTAGATAAAATATAAAACTACACCAACTAAAATAATAAAATAGGGTAAAAATTTAATAAAAATAATTGAGAGCTTGCAAAAAAACAAAAACAAAAAAGTACTGTAACGTCCTAGCTGAACTAAGAAATTATGAGAAAAAAATAATAATAAATCAAGGGGTTAAAAATAGGCGATGAGAAAATCTATTCATAACATTCTCTAGCTTTGTTCTTTTGATTGTTCTATCAATTTTTTCTTTTCCTATTTAAAAAATGACATGCTTCTTTGTTTTATTCCTCCTTTGAAATGTTTGCATTTGAACGTAAGTTTATATCCTATTAGTAAACAAATATATTTTAGCCAGAATTAATAAGAACGAGATCCGATATCTTATCTCAGTTGGTAGCGTGTCTGTCTACCGAGCTAAGGGTCCCGGGTTCAATTCCCGGCAAGGCAGAAAAATATATCAATGGTGAAATATGGGTTTACCCTTTAACAGTGATAAATTAACGGCCGGGGACTGGATGTTGTGCCTGTCCTAGTGTTAAGTTATATTATAAGGCATATGAAGCTATAACAGGCCTAGCAAGCTGGTAGTGGAAAGTATATGGCTTGAATAAAAAAACTGACCACAAGCTGCAAATAGTCATGGATGTAAAAATTATTAATATCATGTTACTTAAAACTTCTTTACTCTAAAATAAGTTTGGTTATTAATAATTTTAACCAAACCAACCATTAAATGATCAACTAAGATGTATGAGCGTAGAGATAAAATAATATTAAAATGTAACAGAAGAGAGGCCTAGATTAGGAGTGAAGGGGAGAGCTTATGGCTAGGCAAGCACCACTATTCAATCTTGTGAATCGTTCACAGTTATTTAGTTCACTAAAATGAACATTTTATTTTTATAAAATTCACTAGATCACCAATTCTCAACCTACAGTGATTGTGTAATAGTACTTGACCTACCCCCTATAGTTCAAAAGTTCATTTGTTCCCAGCCTAACGCTAGCTATTTAATAATTTTCATCCTACATTTTGTAGTTGAATAGTTCAATAACTATAGCTTGTTTTCAAACTTTCATTATCAGTTGCACTTGCAGTTTAATGGTTTAATGGTCATAACTCATAGCTCGCATAAGCTAAAACATATGGGAACATCCGGTCAACTAAAAATGTTAATATACCATTATATAAAGCGACTAAGGTTATGATAAGTATTTAGTTTTAAATTAACAGACAATTTCGTAACTAGACTAAATTTTAATATGACTTAGTGTTATCACTTGCTTCCAGTTACATAATTTATCAAACTTAAAAATAAAAAGGTGGTGAGGTTGATTTACCACATACTCTTTCATTTGAAGAGAAATTCCAAACTTGACTGTGTAAAAGAGTCCCAATTACCACTGAGTAGAGTTGAATCCCGTCCTTTCAAAGTGAAAGTCACTAGCCCAGTAAACTTGATATTATAGCTATATTGCTCTCGTTAAACTCACTCAACGCATGACCTCGAGGTTTAAAGACTTGTGAATACAGTAAGATCAACAAAGGGAGATTTTACATGTATGCTATTCGCAATAATAATCATTGGCTTTGATGGATGGGTGCACACCTCAATGTAAGCTTGAAGCAGGAGGGCGTGTATCGAGGTGACGTCACTTCCTTAACTACTAGGGTCCCATCATGCTTTGCACATTAAGTTCTCCATACCGGATACTGCCACGCGGTCCGCACACACTTACGTTGCTTCCTTGGCAGATTGTCTAGTGCTAACTTTGGTCGCCTGTTCTCGAAGCCGTGTGGTTAAGAAGGCTTGATATATGTTTAGGGAAACATGGTATGACCCAAGATAGCTCCTATTATATTCTGATATTTGTGTAAATGTGTGGCCAAAATGTCAGATATTATTTTCATCTAGTGCCAGGTCATAAACAAGTTTAAATATAAAAATAAATAATATTTTGTTTTAATAAAAGCACTTTATAACTATATATAGCCATCCCCACAAATACAAGATGTATTGACTCGAGTATTTTAAGGCGATCTAGTGCCAGTTATGGCTATCAGCTTAAGCTAATGGGACATTACTGGTATTATTAAATCTGATTAAATGATCTAGGTTTCACATTATAATGGACATGAAAGAGATAGATTATAATGAGGTGGACTGAATTTAATTATTTCTAGATAGGATAGGGACTAATGAGGTGGAATTGATAGAACTAGCTAACTAACTAGGGATAGTTGACGTAATTTTGTAATTGCAGCAATGAACTTTCGAGTTCCTGATGCCATAGACTAAGTAAGAAAGTAAAGTTTCACATGAAACAAGATTATATAATATATTGTGTACAAATCATCTTCGTTGCACCTAATCAGGATCTAACCTCGGCCTCCCAAGTTAATTTCATGCATATAAGTGCACAGTTTTCCTTATTTGTAGTCGATATTTACTTATATTTTTAATTGTTTTATAATTGTTTAGTTTTTTAATAGTTGGCATATATTTTTAGAAGAAAACAATTTATAGTCGGATTTACAGGGTGTTTATAAAATAACTCCATCAAGTGCGGTCGAATGGGGCACACATCGAAGTGTACTAGTCATCAAAATATCTTAAAGAAATGATATATATTTATTTAAGTGATATTTGGTATTTTCCATCAATAAAATTTGCTTTTAAACCCTGTAGTTATTTTATAAACACCCTGTATTTGAAAGATAATTTAGTATACATTTGTATTAATTAATGATCGCTACAATATTTTGTAAAAAATAAGTTTAACTTTTAAAAAATAAGTTTGAAAAAGCATTTGCTGACCAATTACTGCAACGACAAACATAGGCCTACATTTGATTATATTAGCAATATTTTTTCCCAAAGAATCATTTGTTTTATGGTAATTTTTGATTTTAGGGATGGTTGAAATATTAATAAAAACTGTTTCGTTTTCATGAATCTTGCAGATAGATTCTGTTGTTTTAACTAGTAGTTCTGAGTTCCACTACTAATTAAAGGGATCAAACCTAACCTATTTGTTGGATGACCTATGGAATAACCCACACTGGTGACCACGCGGCCACCGAAGCGGGTTTATAATCTTATTTAGTAAGGTCTGCCGGTAATTGGGAAGTCGCGATTCTAATCCCAGCCAGGTGTTTTGTGAGTTCTTTTTTATAAACGGTGTCTCCTTTTCCATCCACACGAATGCGCATATCATCCTTATAGTTTAAAAGATTATAAACCAGCTTCGGTGGCTGCGTGGTCTAACGCGCTAATTTCGTGTTGGACTAGACTTCCGAAGACGGGGAGTACACTGAGGGTAGATTTTAAACTTTCTTAATCCCTAAACCACTAGTGTAATTAATACATTGGCGTATAAACCGAACGGGTAGTAAGACATGGTGCTAGTTTTTTATATATGATTATAATCTCCTAATCAATAACCCACTAGACCATTAGTGTAAATATACAGCTATATCGGATGGTTAACACTACAGGTTGTACATACAAATATAATTATTTTATTTATTCAATGGACACAAACTCAAATAGCGAATTCCTTTAAACACAATATACACCATTTAAAAAACTGCTCGTCTTCTAGTAGCTATCTCTACTGTCACTGAATTACCAGGACGTGTACACTGATCAAAATATTTATAATATTATAAACCACTTAAACTCTGTTGAACTCAGTAAAAAAATAAATGGTACGGAGCACCGCACAGACTTTCTCTCTCTTTCTATAAACTCGTAAGATTTCTGAACGGAATAATGTACATTGTATCATCACACCTCCACATAAGAACACGCATAAAATAATATACAATGATATAGAATCAATGAGAAAAGAGGCGCATCTTTGTCCACCTTAGAACATTTCAAACAGATTAATGTCTTCCACAAGGGTCAACACTTCGTATTAAAATTTCGATTCTGGTTAAAGTTTTAACATTTTATAAGGTGTTGCAGATCTTCAAGTCATCGCATTGATATTTAATTATTCATTTATACATTTTGACCAATAAAAAATGTAAATATTGACTATTGAGTCTAAAATGGAGATAGATCATTGCTATGCAAACATTTCTCCTAAGAGATTTAAAGAAAAATAACATACTTTTTTAGATACTTATATTTAATTACTCTATGGCATTGGAGAATTATTTCGTTAAGATTTAAGTAGTATATGTTTACAACTAAAGTTCACAAAATTGTATTAATATATTTGCAAATATCTCAGAAACTGCTGCTTTTATAAAAATATATGTCAAATAAAAGTTTTTTATTTCTAATAGTCCTACAATTTTGCAATGATAAGTTGTTTAGTTTCTCCAAAAGTTGTGGAGATATGGAAATTAACGCTTCTGTAAAGTACCCTAAAAATCATTTTAATAGAAAAATGAAAATAGCCAGTTTATTTATAATCTTAATCAACGCCTAGATACGAATTTTAATCAAAATCTTTTGAGCAGATTTTGAGAAAACCAAATTTTTCTCTTTTCGCCCTTCAGTAAACTACCCGTAATTTTAAGTTTTTATAGACACACAGACAGACGGCATTGCAAAGACTATTTTTTAGGGTTCGGGGGGTCATGAGACGTCGACATCCATCAACATTTCAGGTTAGTTTTTTTTTACGGTCGCAATACTTAAACTTTAATGTCCAAAAAGTTAAAAAAATTCATATAATTGCGTATATATTGAAAGTTATTGATTTTATAAAAATATGTTTCGGATAAAATATCTGTATTATAAATATATATACATATTTGTAATGCTAAGTAATTTCATATCTCAAATAGTTTCGGATCTATTTAAAAAAATGTTAATTGACGCATCAGACCGGAGCCCTTAAAGCCATTTTGCCGAAATATTGAGGGTAGCCATTTTGTTTGGAATATTTATTAATGTATATAAATGAAATTTAATCAAAATCGTTACAGCCGATTTTGAGAAAATCAACTTTTTCTCTTTTTGCCCTTCAGTAAACTACCCTTAATTTTAAGTTTTAATAGACACACAGACATACGGCATTGCAAAGACTATTTTTTAGGGTTCGGGGGGTCATGAGACGTCGAAATCCATCAACATTTCAGGTTAGTTTTTTTTACGATCGCAATACTTAAGCTTTAATGTCCAAAAAGCTAAAAATATATATATAATTGCGTATAGAATGAAAATTATTGATTTTATAAATATATGTTTCGAATAAAATATTTGTATTATAAATATATATACATATTTGTAATGCTAAGTAATTTCATATCTCAAATAGTTTCGGAGCTATTATAAAAAATGTTAATTTACGCATCAGACCGGAGCCCTTAAAGCGATTTTGCCGAAATACTGAGAGTAGCCATTTTGTTTGGAATATTTATTAATGTTCATAAATGAAATTTAATCAAAATCGTTAGAGCCGATTTTGAGAAAATCAACTTTTTCTCTTTTTTCCCTTCTGTAAACTACCCTTAATTTTAGGGGTAGATATCCAATTCCAAAAACCCCTCGGGGCAACCCTATGAAAACCCTAGATATCAAGTTTCAGCTCAATCGGTAAAATAGTTTAGGCTCTAGTTGGAGGTACAGACAGACAGACAGACGGAAATTCAAAAACCACTTTTTCGGATTCAGGAAGTCATGAAACGTCAAAATTCATCAAAATCTCGAGTTCGATTTTTTTGACGATCACAATACTTTCTCTACCTGTAAGATAGAGAGAAAGTAATAAAATAAATTAATAAATAGTCAAAACAGTCATAGGTAACTTTATTACTATTTTAGCATCTAAATTTAACCTCACCCTAGTCCACCATCTGCATCACTGTCTGAAGTTGAGAGAGATTGCGGCTAGCAAACAAATGTGTAGAAACTTATTTTAGAAGTATGTGGCACTCCAGTGGCAGATCTGGGGGTGTGGGGCAATGTGGGTAATGACCCCCCTGCATATAATATAATCAAAACTATTGAAACCAATACCTTAACGTTGTAAGGAATTGCAGACTCTAAGACATCGCCCTTGCCCTATCTTATACATGGCTTGGCCAATAACTCTTTCAATTTAGCTCTTTTGAGAAGAAAAGAAAGTGGCTTAAAACTAAAATTTTCTATTAGCTAGATTACTAAGTTTAGTATGATAATTAATTATATGTACTAAAATACTTTTTTTACTAATGCTAAAACATCTTAAGCCCGTGTACATATTTATTACTTTTATTATGACAGTGACTTTTTGTTTTATGTATTTTTGGTAATAAAATTACCAATTTTGTTAATCAAAATTTAGTTTTTTTCTTACAAGTTCTCTTTTTAATATCATAGTTATTAGTTAATATTTTATAAATAGCAAATATCATTATTATTAATAAAATAACAATAAATTAAAATCTCGATTAGTTAAAATTATCACATTAATTATACTTGAATGAGCCTCATGAAAACCAACCACACCCCCACAACAGGCCCAGGGTACGTATACTACCAAGCCTTTATAAAATTATATATTCAGTATATTTAGTACATAATATAGTAATTGCCTCCCTATTCCTGAATTAATTTATAATCTATTATATTAAAATATATTTAGACCTCCATTTGTTATAATTGATGATAAATATTTAAATAAAGATAGAATAACTATATT